>PVKS010000964.1:130672-160129 GCA_004027875.1 Aplodontia rufa
CTAAGTGTTGGACAAAAAAGGCCAGATAAAACAAATAAATAAAATTATCCTTTTCTCTCTCTCACTCATTCTTTCTGTCTCTTAAAAAAAAAAGAAATAAAGAACATGCTGCATAATGTCTGGTTGATTTTAATTGATTGCCAGTAACATTTTTCATAAACAGTGAAGCAAAGCCTTATAGTCTTAGCATCCTAACAATTAGTAAATGTTATTACTCAAGTATTGTTCTTTTTGGTACTGAGGATTTAATCTAGGGGTGCTTAACCACTGAGCCATATCCCCATCACCGCCCCCCACCTTTTTTTTTTTTTTTTTTTAATTTTGCGGCAGGATCTTACTAATTTGCTTAGGACCTTGATACTTGCGATGCTCTTGTTCAGTCTCCAGTGTCACTGGGATTACAGGTGTGCACCACTGCAATGAACAAAATTACTTATCTTCTTAATGACTCATATGTGTTAGGAATTACATAGGTAAAGCTATATTATTATTTAGTATTTATTTTGAACCCAGTTTTATTGAAACCAATTCTTTCTTTAAGAGTACACTTTCTGGAATCATGCACTTGATCATCATTATAAGGATCCTTACTCAGATTCATATTGGCAGTACCCTATTTTTAATTTGAGCCAGTAATGATTGAATTCTAATTGCCATCAGGGCATAGGGCTCTTGTCCCTTTTATCACTACATGGTTGAACTTTTTGCATACAACATACAAAAAGAACCAAGAGCTCAGTCAAAGAAAGAATAGTGTATAGTCAGGCAACTCTTTGATCTATTATAGTATTAGATTCCTTAGTTACAACTCTTCAGGAATTCTGAGATTCCATGCTTTTGTCTTTCCAGTTCCTTTTTTCTCCCGTGAAGCTACAGTGCATAAAGACTTATCAGTTCATGACATAAAATTAATAATACCAGTTGCAAAACCATCATCATTTTCTCTTGTTCATTTATTAACTAACTTTGCATATCTTTTTTTTTTAAAGAGAGAAAAGGACAGTGAGAGAGAGACAGAGAGAGAGGATCAGTTTTATTTAATTTTTCATGTGGATTTCTTAGTCCGGACTCTTCATTGTGTATGTGGTGCTGGGGTTTGAACCTGCTCCCTGCACTTCCAAGACAAGTGCCGAAACCGCTGAGCCACCACTCCAGCCCCTTGCATATCATTTTGATAAGCACCAAAGCAGTAACTTGTACAAAGATTCTGTCTACTTCTGTAAAGTTTATATCCTTGCTTTATATATAAAGTAACTGTGGCTCAAAGTTTTTAAATAAGGGGCTAGAGTAGTGGCTCAGCAGTTAAAATGTTTGCCTAGGTTAGAACTTTAAGGCCTGGGGTCCAGACTCTAGCACCACAAACACAACTAAGTATCAGAGAAACAAATCCAAAAAAAAAAAAAAAAGATGAAAAAATAAATAAAATTTATTTTCTCTCTCTCTCTCATTCTCCCTCTCTAAAAAAATTTTTTAAGTAATTTGCCTTAAGTCACACAACTGAAAATGACTATATTTTAATATTAAACTAGGCTTATCTAATTTAAGGCCTATAGTGTTTCTGTATTGAGCCTGAGCCAGATATGTTTGAATATAAATTTCCCTTTTCTCTTTCTCGTATTTTTGAAGGCTTGTTGAGATTGTCAAGACTTTCTAGTAGAATATTTCCATAGACTGGAATTTTAGACATCTATCCTATTCTGACCTGGGTTTTCTCTTCCGTGTACTTTAAACTCCCAAGAAATTTCTAGAAGGAAACTCACCTAAACATAGTAGGACTGTTGTGAAACTCTTGCTAAATTTAGCAAATCTAGGTGGTTTTTTTTTTTTTTTTTACACACAGTGATTTTTTTTTTGTTGTTGTTGTTGCGTCATTATAGTTGAATGGCTGAATAGTACTTAACTGAATCATACACGGTATTATAATATAAAGTGGAATATCTTCTATCTTCTGTTTCATCATCTTCAGTGTGAATGTGTTTCCTAAACCACATGTTACATAGGTAGTTTTACTATTTACACTAGCCTACTTGGCTTATGCCATGCCAAGAAAATAGTTTGGTTTTGTTGTTGGTTGGTTTCTTTTTTCATGGCGTGAAATAGGCTTCCTCTAAATAGGATAAAAAAATACTCCCACTTAAAAAAATAGGTTTTTCTTTTGATCCATTTTATAAATCTATTTTAGAGTGATGAAAATGAACAAGAACAACAATCAGATACGGAAGAAGGATCCAATAAAAAAGAAACTCAGGTAAATAGTACGTTATGTATTGAGTAATATTTATATTTAAAGATTTACTTTTAATTCTGTTTATAGTTATTCATGCAAAACAGTTACTGTACACTATTATCTACCTACTGGAGATACCGTATCAGTGGTTGCCTGGGGATCAGAGGTTGAAGGATTAAATAGGGACTGACAGGGAATCTTCAAGGTAATGGAAGTATTCTGGATCTCTATTGTAGTGGTTAGTGTTTTTTTGTACTTTCTATGTAGACATAGTTTATTGTAATTCAACCTTTAGAGCTGAGAAAAAAAATAAGTAGAAAAGTAAGTAGTACCCTCAACCAAGGGAAAATACCTAATGGATACTTCTTACAAGTAGTGGAAATCTAGAACTAATAGACTCAGATTTTATTTCTGTAGATGGAAAAGTTATGTTGTGGAGAAAATAGGCCATTAACCTTCTGGAGTCTCCAAAGAACTTTTATGTTGATTATCAGACCTGAATATTCCTAACAGTCTTCTTAAAAAGGCATTTTTACCTTCTCAGGAGTGATGAAGGATATGAGGCAATTTTGAATGACTTAAGTGTACTGCTCTTTTGAAAACTAGTAGTGTTAGCCCTAACTTCTCTGTGTAAAGATTTGACAAGCAAAATTCTCTCATTTCCTGAAATAGCCTAATCATTCCTTAATAATGTATTTGATAACAAAACTATTGTTAATCCAGTTTAAACACAATAAAAAATGACTTTCTGGCATATATTTGATTAAAGAAAAAGTAAATTTTTAGATGCTGGATATTTTGAATTGCATGTAAAACTGAAGCTAATACACCTTTAGGATATAAATCAAAAGAAAATTAAGATAAAATTGTATAACAGGTAACTTGAATTACTATTAATTGTTCATTATTTCCAAAAATAATTTCTGTTGCTTTGATTATTGCGATTTATTTTCCTTAAGCTATTGGATGGTAAAATTTTTAGCATATAAAGAACATTGATGATAAATTAAAAATTTAAATCAAGTATAAAACCAATTAAAAATACAAATACAATTATTTAAGCATGTAAAGCTGGAATATAGCAGAAAAGACACCTTTTTTAAAGTTAGATGACACATATTTGTTCAGTTTAAAAATAACTAATCATAATCTTTTCTAACATTTAAAAGTTTAACATTTGAAACTTGGTAAAAAAATAAACATTTTGAGACAAAATTTGATAGCCTCTTTTTTATTATATACCTCTATCTTTTTAAAACAGCATGTTACTTTCATGACTTTATAAAATTATATTCACCAATCCAGAAAAAATATATGTATATATGTGTGTTCATACATACATAAATACAGGACAGAATATAATGAAATTAAAAACAAACAATATAATGAAATTAAAAACAAGCATAGAAATAAAAATGCAAGAAGCTTCAAAATGTATTCCAGCTCATTAATAACCAAAGACATGACAATACAAAATTGAAATTGGCAAAAAGTTAATAATTCCTGTATTTGGTATGATTGTATGACATGTGCATGTTCATATAAAGTCTTGGAACTTTAATTAGTTCAACATTTTTGGAGATTGGCTTAGCAACACACATCTGAAGCATTAAGAAAATGTTCATTCCTTTAACTTAGCATTTTCACTTCAAGAAATTTTATTCCAAGGATGTAAATCAGTATGTAAAAATAAATGTACAGAATATTTTTGGCATCATTGCTTGTAAAGCAAGGAATTAGAAACACCCTAAATGTCTATTGTTAGGTAGTGGATTAATAAAATGTGTATGCATAGATCAGTATTTTGCTTATTCACATAGGTACTGTGTGTATCAAAAATGTTAATAGCAATTATCTAAGGGATGGACAGTGAGGAATCACAGAGGAATTAGGTGTACTATTTAGTTTTATGTGAAGTTTGGACAAACAAAAATTAGAAGAATATTTTTATTCAGGAAAAGAAATTCATGATATAGGGAGCAATAACATGCTAGGTGAAATAAGCAAGACACAAAAAAGACATCTGTATGATTCCATTTTTTCATACATCTAAAGAAGTAGAATTATGGCTCCTGGGCTGCAAAGCAAAAATGAGTAAAATGGTTGTTTTGAAATGTCACATAGTGGGGCTGGAGTGGTGGCTCAGCGGTTACAGCGCTTGTCTGATATGCGCAAGCACGCGAGTTCAAACCCCAGCACCATGTACGTATACAAGGAAGTCTCTGAGCAATGAAAGCCATGTGGAAAACTAAAAAATAAAATTCTCTCTTTCTCTCTCTCTCTCTCCCTCTCACTTTCCCTCTCTTTAAAAAAAAAAGAAAAGAAATGTCACATAGTAAACTTGACATTTCTTAAATGTAAACGTGTTACTTTCTCCTGCTGAGTGTAAGTAATGGATATGTGTTTTTTGGTCTCTCATTTTTTCTTCTAGTTCAAAAATAGCATATAGTGATGTTTGTGGGGAGTTACAAAAGAAATTTACAAATGTAACTGTATGGTATAGAGCATATAAAAATACTGTGATGCTATATTCTATAATTTCATTCTAAAAATAACCACATAAAACATTTTTAGCAAATAAATTAGTTTAATAATATGAAACATTGTTAATGTTACATTGTTTACTTGATATGTCATCAGTTAATAGTTTAATGAAACGAAAGCATAAAATTTAGTGTGGCTTTTTGTGTTTTTTTTTTTAGACGGATTCCATTTCTAGGTATGCTTTGCTTTTTTTACATCTCATTTTCATCTTTTCTAGAAGTATATTGCTAGATATTTATGTTTGCAAGTTTATAAAATGAGTTGGGTAATTTAAAAATGTATAGAAATTTCAATGACCCAATCACTCTTATTACCTTTCTTTGTTAAAGGCTTTACTTTTAGTTTATTGGTCATAGTAAGTCCCTGTGACAGAAGAAAGTTTTTTGCCACATCTTTACAACAGTGATAAGTTTTCCAGAATTTCCAAAGTTATTTCAACACTGACTATCTCATTATTAATACTGGGGACTGGTGAAAAAAACACTTGTGCAGAAATTTATTTGATTAGGTATTTAGCATCTTCTCCCTTAGCCCTGTTTTAGATAAAAGAAAATAGATGAAGATATTTTTAAAAGTTTCCTCTAGTTCAAAATTACTATCCTTCAGTCTATTGTCAATCCTTTTTTCTATCCCATAATTGTTAACCAAAGCTCTATAAGAACAAGAGTATGTTTAAATACTGATGATTCTCTTACACTAAGAAACAGAAGCAATAGCATTTATCAGAAAAAGTAATCTGAATTCAGAATTAGATAATAAAGGGATTCCAGTTAAAAATAAAGATATATTATTCCTGATAAGGGTGAACCCACTATTACTTTGAATATACAGCATTTCATCAAATCTAACATGTTATTAATTTTAAAACACCAGTGTATACCACTGAAAAAAGGAAAAGTGCTGCCAAATTATAATGCCATCAATTATAAGCTTCTTTCTGATGTCAGAGATATTAAAATTAAATTGATAATAAATTACATTGTTTTGAAATATTGAGTTAATATATGCGAGGATGTATATTAATATAATTTCTGAAAGCCTATAATAAAGTTTTTAACTACAATTTATCTTTTGAAGATACGAAACCAGTTCCACTTCAGCTAGTGATCGGTATGATTCTTTGCTGGGTCGCTCTGGATCATATAGTTACTTAGAAGAAAGAAAACCATATAGTAGCAGGCTAGAAAAGGACGACTCAACTGACTTTAAAAAGGTACTTTGGTTATTTAATTACTTTTAATTTAAAATGTTATCTTTTGTGTTGAGATATTTATATTGCAGTATTATTCTGAAAAACTCATGAAATCAATATTGAAATAACTTAATAACTTACTTACATTTTTAGTTCTTGGCAAGTAATGGTAAACAGAATATAAATAGCTGTTTATTTTTTAAAGGGTAGAGAAAAATATCCAAGACTTTATTTCACATTTAAGTGTCTCAAGCCATTGTTGTGATTGAGCTAGAAAAGGGCATTCAGGAGGTGGTAAGGGTATATGTGTGGTGTATGTTCACACACTTTCTTAACCTGTTTATTAATCAAAAGCAGACAGACAATATGACTTTTTAAAAGAATATAATTTTTCTTAGGTAACTAAAAACTTGTGACATATCAGGTGCTATTAAGGACTAAGGACTAATTAAGAAATAAATCCTAGCCTCAACAATCTAGGGTTTTGAGAATTATTCACGCGAGCTTGGAACAAACCTCATGAAGTTTGTATTTATTCATTTCCCTGTTACCTGGCAACTGTTTGAATTATGTACTTAATTTATAAGGCAAATCAGCAAGTGTTGAAGGGAAGGAGTTGTTTTACATTAGGAGTAAGTTTCAGACATTTATTTAATGAAAAACTGAATACTGAATTGTGCCAACTGGTTAGATCTGTAAGTGAGCAAGTGAAGGTGGAGATATTGCTTTGCTCTTACAGATGTCTTCCATGTAGGAGAGACAAACATTATCATAGGAATAGATTATAATTTAAAAATTGAAGCAGTCACATTGAATGACAATTTTTTTTAAAGTTGTAACTAAAGAAAGTGATGGGATATTTGAATAGATTTCCTAAGCAAATGAACTTGAGATAAGAACAGAAGGTTAATACCTAACAAAAATGGGAGAGAAAATATTCTAGATTAAGTGAACTGTAAGCACATAGACCTGGTGATACATGATACAATGAAAGAAATTTGATATACAGGCAGGAACCATACTATGCAGAGCTTTAAGGACCATTTTTAAAAGAAATTTGTATACTAAAAACATTGGAAAGCCATTCAAAGGTTCTTAATTTGTGGGAGGGTAACGGAATTTTGGTAAATGAAAATTAGAGATTTTCATTTTGAAAAGTTAAGGTTTATTCTTACATGTAAAGCAGATTAGAGGGAGGACAAGGAAAATAATTCTGTTGTGAGTATAATCTATATGAGATATAAGCCAGAATTACAATGTAAGTAGTTGAAATAGAAGAGAGATAGAGTTAAGAAATAAGACAAAATTATCAGAAAAGGGAAATGTTTTGGATTTATCCTAAATTTGAAATATTACAAGAAATATTTAGCTTGTCTTTCAACTTTACTATAAGTAATAGAAATAAAATGATGAATGTAACTATATATATTCCTACCTCATTTTTAGAAATTTACAAGGGAGTAATAGGCAGAAAATGTATAGACTCCAAATAAAGATGACAATGACTCAGCTGTAGTTGCTGTGTAGATATGTTGTCCCTCTTTGTCACATGACTGAATCTTTTTTTAAAAGAATCTGGAAAGTTGGATTTTTCTGTAAAGTTTTATATGTTAAGTACTGGAACTAATTTGTAAGAGTTTTATGTGGGACTTGCAGTGGTACACACCTGTAATCCCAGCGACTCGGGAGGATGAAGCGCAAGTATTGAAGTTCAAAGCCAGCCTCAGCAGCTTGGTGAGATCCTAAGCAACTTAGTGAGACCCAGTTTCAAACTAATTTATAAAAAGGACTGGGGATTTGACTCAGTGGTTAAGTACCCATGGATTCAATCCCTGGTACCAAAAAAAGAAGTAAAAAAACAAAAATGAATTTTTTGGGACTAAAACCAACAGTTTCTACCTTGCAACTACAATCCATTAAAATGTGTTTTTAATATATCCTGGATAGTACATATGATACATAATCTGGTTTAAACTATAATCATTGAAATAACTTTTTAAAAATGTTAGAATACAAAAGTAATTTGTTCTCGCCTAATTTTTATAGCTTTATGAACAGATTTTAGCTGAAAATGAAAAGCTGAAGGCACAGCTACATGATACAAATATGGAACTAACGGATCTTAAATTGCAGTTGGAAAAGGCCACCCAGGTAATGTACCCTTTTTTCCTCTGTTACTTTCAAATTACTTTGATATTTTCTCTGATACAAGTTCTAACCATAAATTTGTTGATAATAAGAAAGTATTAAAAGTATCTCTACAGAATCATCCTGTAGATTTTTTTTGGTAGTACTGGAAATCAAATGTCAAGCCCTGAATCTTGTATATGCTAGGCAAGTACCCTATACCTGCACTGTACCCCCATTCCAATAATTTTTATGTGTTATGAATATTTCCTATTTGTTCAAGTAAAAGTGATTTCAGATAGTAGTGCTGGAAAAACATTTTAACTTCTTTTGTGACTTCCTTCTATGCAGCAGCCTAGAGAAGAATTTTAGATAGTACAATTGAGATTGTGAAGCAAAATTCAGAACCTTGTACGTATGATTTAGGAATTATTTCCCAAGTTTTTTTCTCTGTCTATAGTAGTTGTTCTGGGATGTTAGTGATAGGCGTATCTCCTCCTTAGCTTCTTCCTTTCAAAAAAAATGTTTGTGCTCAAATAACCTTGGGGAATGCTACATACTTTATATCTTAGAGATTAGACAGGATCTATTTATATGTTAAAGACTTTTTAAGAGTCCTGCAATTTTGAAGAAAACAAACTTCCTTAATTTTAAGGTGGTACTTTCTAGCATAAACGTATTTCTGCAGTGCTACTTAGAGTACATCTTGAAAGCACTGATCTAAATGTCACTTTCTAAAAATTTATTCTCTATAGTGGACTTTTACTTTTTACCAGGTCCTTTTTTCTTTTTTAACTGCTATTGTGTTATAAAGCAATTGTCTATGCATGGTGCATGATATGCTAAAATTTCAGGAGTCAAGCTAATCTTATGAGTTTGAAAAGACTCTTCAGATTACTTCAGTTAACAGGGGTTTACTGTGAGAATATATAGAAAAGTAAGACAGAATAAGAACATATTTCAAACTAAGCTGTCATATAACTATAATGTCATACAACTTTAAACTGTTGACTTATTATATACTTAGCTTCATGGTAAACTATAATATCATCATCTTTAACGTTGCATAAATAGCTTAACGACCCTCCATTAAAAAAAATATATCACAGCAAGTTCTATGACTATGGTTTCAGCTCTAGAGACTTGTCCATGACATTTTCTGAGTAAAGGTGGCCACTTCTCCCTATCAATAATGTTCTGTTGCAGTGGCTCAGCTCATCTGTCTACTAGTTACTTCCTTCCGTGTTTCTTGGCTTTTCTGCCGCCACTTCTTCCAATATGTCTCTTACTCAAACTCTGCAAGAGAAAGGAATTGAGAGAATTAGCCAATTACTATCCAATGTGGTGCAGCCTGTTGGTGTTCCTGATCCTACTAGCTGAACATGGTCCTGTTCATAGGTCACTGTACCTCTAGAAAGCAGTCTGTGAAGGAGAGACTGGGGGTATAGCTCAGTGGTATAATGTGTGCTTAGCATTTAGTGCCTCACACCCCAAAGTAGGAAAGAAAGCAAGAACATGTGGGTTAGGTACAAATTTCTGATTCTTCTGTAGCTAGAGAAGCAAGTCACTGGGTTTAAAGTGAAACAACTTCTGCATTGGCTGACACTCAAGAGTATCATGCCTTGTATACTAAGTTAATAATGATTAGGATAAACTGAACTTTGTCAAAGTTAAACTATGAAGCATTAAAGTAAATATTTTTGTCCAACTCTAGAGCATTTATCCTAAGTATTGAAATGTAATGGGAATTTTTCTTGTATTTTTTATTCTTGTTTTCATGACTACAAATATACATAGCAGGAGCAGTTTTAATAGTTGTATGGAATTTTCTCCAGAGAACTATCATCCTGCTTAAAATTAATCCTTAGGAATCTTTATATTCCAGCAGTGGGAATAGTACAGTCATTATGGGAATATGTATGGAGTTTACTCAAATAAAGCTGTAAATGGAGCTATCATATGATCCAGCTATATCACTCCTTGCTATTTATCTAAAAGGATTAAAGTAAGCATATTTTAGAGATACATACATTCCCATGTTTATGGCAGCCCAGTTCACAATTACTAAGTTATGGAACTACCCTAGATGTCTCTTAACAGATGCATTGATAATGAAAATATATAAATGTTAAATAAAGTTAATAAAACAATGAAGTTTTATTTAGCCATACAGAAAAAAAATAAAATCATCATTTGCAGGAAAATGGGTAAAACTGGAGAACATCATAGTAAGCAAAATAAACCAAATTCAGAAAGGCAAGTGTCTTTTTCTCACATTTGTGGAAGCTAATGGGAAAAAAGTGACCTCATGAAAATAGAAGGGAGAGAAGGGAGCCCATTAGGGTGCTGGAAAGAGTGGAGGGGGAGAACAAAGGGAGAAACTGGGGAGTGAAGCTGATCAAATTATGTGTATCATTGACTATGCCACAGTGAAACCCACTTCTGTATAATTAATATGCACCATATCTTTTATAAAAATTAATCTTGAAATTTAATTCTGTTTGATAGCATTTAGTGAAGAAACCTAGAATTTTTTTTTTTTAATAGAGGGACAGAGAATCCGTTTTATTTAGTTTTTCATATGGCTTTCGTTGCTCTGACAGTTCATTTTGTATGTTGTGCTAGGGTTCAAGCCTGCATCCTCATACATGCCAGGCAAGCACCATAGCTGTTGAGCCAGTGCTCCAGCCCAGAAACCTAGAATTCTTAAATCCTGCTTTAACTGAGCACCATCACCCTATGCAGTCTCCAAGGGAAGGAAATAGGCCAGTTTACCAGAAACCAGTTTATTGAATACACACCAAATGACAGGTTCACCAGATTTACTAATTGAGCTATTCAGAGTTTTAAATAGCATATGTAACAAAAAATAGTAACTACATAAGAATATTAACTAATAGACTTTTTTGTAATCCATGCTATTCAGAGTTTTAAATAGCGTATGTAACAAAAAATAGTAACTACATAAGAATATTAACTAATAGACTTTTTTGTAATCCATGTAATTGACAAATAAATCATAAAATACTATTATATTCTCATTTTAAATGCTACTTTCCATCTAAAATTTGTAAATTTACATATAATGGTGTTGCTGTACTTCTATTTTTTTAATGTCATTTAAACTTTTTTCAGTCATAAGCATTTTATGATTCATTTATAGAGCTCAAGTGGCATATCAGCCTTTTATACTTCTAGCAATTAAATATTTAAATTAAAAACCATTAAAAATAAATCAGAATTAGCTGAAACATCCCTTTTCATATTTAAAATTCTAAATTGGATTTCTAAAAAAGAAGCAATTGGAATATGTTGATTTTTATTTTTCCAGAAAGAGTAAATGCAAAAATGTAAAATGATTTAAAATAACAGAGAAAAAAGAAAAGATACACGGACTATGATTAGTTCTTTAAATTTTATATACTTTAATGATAAAAAAATTCTGAAAAAAGAATCAAAAAGTAACTTGAATACAAATTCTAAAGGTATTAATTAAAACATGAATGCAAAAAGGTATAGCAAAAGAAAAAATTAATATAAAGAAATATCTTTTAAATTTACCACATTAGGGCTAGGAATATGCCTCAAGTGGGAAGCCCTGGATTCAATCCCCAATATGGCAATAAAATAAAACAAACAGAAAAACATAAAATTACCATAGTAAACAGTAAAATTGTACTTAATTGATGAGGAGATATGTTTTAAAAGTATATTTTGTGGTTAGTAGCCATAGAAGACCATTCTTAAAGTTGTCAAAAGAAAAAAAAAAACCATTTTTGGTAAATGGATTTTTAGCAGATTATCTTTGAGGAATGAGCCATTTATTGAATTCATTACAGCAAATTGACCAGTAATCCCAAGGGAGACTTTGTACAGAGGTCAAGGTAAATAAGCTCTTGGGTATCACTTACTTTTAACTAGGCCTGTGCTCAATATCTAGATCAGAGCTCTTGAATATAGGGTATAGCATGTGACTTAAAATTCGAAGGTCCTTTCTATACCTCTGTAGCCACGCTCAGATATAAGGATTTTATCAACTTTGAGCTGGTAGCATGGTACATGAAGTTCAAAAAACATGAAGAAAGCCCGTATAGCTACAATTTTTCTTTTACAAGTGAAAATATGTGAACCCTCTTACCAATTCTGGAGCATGGATGATTGGAATAGAAAAATCTAGAAACAGTGAACAAGACTAAGATATAAGTCAGGATGAAAAGACCAGTTTGCTGGTCTGACTGCATGCATATATTCACTCAACCTCGTAATAAACATATTTCAGTTAAGGTCCTAGACCTTATGACCATTCAGATTATGCAAGAGCATCTGAGGGAAAACTAGTTTGATTTTATTTTTATCCAGCAGTACTCAGTGATGTTCAGCCCCAACGAAACTATGAAAACTATGGAAAATTATATAGATCATAAAATTAGAGCTGAGGAGATCATTCCATTCCTAAACATTGCATTTATCCTTCATTGTTTTCAATACACATCTTGTTTTCTCTCCTTTAATCCCATCTGTAAATTATGCCACCTGAATATTATGATTTCTTTAGACACTTACTAAAAGAGAGTTACTGTGCCTTGCTTGCCCATTGTTACTGTACTTACATCCCTTTTATTGTATGCCTGCTTACTTTGTTGCAGAGGCAAGAAAGATTTGCTGACAGGTCACTACTGGAAATGGAAAAAAGGGTAAGTGTCCATCTCATTGACTAAGAAATTATTTTCCCTCTTTACTGTTTTGTAGCAGTGATAGGTTTTTATGTGTTGTTTTTATAGATGATAGTTCTAATTATATTAATATTCAATAAATGAATATATTTTATAGCTTAGCCTCTGTATAAAGTTCTGTGAGGTCCTTCTAGGTGTGAAATTGGTCTTAGATATAATGTACCATATTACTCTTTTAATGAATTATTTTAAAAACAGTCTGTCATATCAAAATGTATACACTGTGATAGTGAATCTGATATTTTAAAAATGCTATTTATCTCCCTTTGCATGTAGCATATGTGTGTGTATATATATAGATACATGTGTGAATGCATATATACACACATGTATCTATACACATACACACACTTTTAATTATATATACATTTATTTCCATTCTTTACAAAAATTAAAGTACTTCCATTGAAATAAAATTTCAAAGTCTAGGGACATCAAATTTTTCAAATTCTTCTGAAATTTAATACTATTTTAATGTTGACTTTAAATATCTAGCTTAAGTAGAGTATTTTAAATAAGAAAATATTGATTACAAAAAAAATATTATGCCATTTTTATGCCTTTCTACAATTTTTTAATTGGATATGATATATTCATTTTATTGCACTCTAGTTAATATTGCTCAGGTGTCTTGAAATGACCATAGAAGTAAATCTACCAGTTTAGTCTGAGCAGTTGAGAATCTGTACATGATCTAAAAGTTAAAAGAAACGTTTTTAGAGTGTCTGTAGTACAACTGAGGAGAGCCTACATGTTCCAGGTTTTAGAGAAGAAATTGCATCTTGGTAGCTTTGATCTCAAGGACAAAGAATAAATAATCAGAATTGATATAAAAACGTTTTTCTTCCATTTTTAAAAAATAACCAATTTGTCCCTTTTTACAAAAGGAAGTAAGAAAATAAACAAATAACAGTATGTTAATATGGCCTTTACTAAATTGTACCTTGCATTAATTAGCTACCATTTTATTATGACTTGTGCAATTTTTTATAAAATTGAAATAATTAATAGTTGTGTGAAACTGAATCACTTTTTTTTAAGAGAGGGACAATGAGAGAGAGAGAGAGAGAATCAATTTTATTTAGTTTTTCATGTGGTTCTCATTGCTCTGAGACTTGTTGTGTACGTGGTGCTGGGGTTTGAACTCACATACTGGTGCATGCCAGGCAAGCGCCATAACTGCTGAGCCACTGCTTCAGCCCCAAAAATGAATCACTTTTAAATTTAATGTGATGATGATTGTATAATTATATTATGCATTTTTTGTAATATATAGCTCATTGAGTTTTGTCTTAGGGATATGCAGAAATAATAAAATTAATTCTCCATTACCCAATACAAATGGTTGACCTGAAAGACATAACAAAATATACTTAATCAAAATATCACAATTTCATTTTTGAGAATATTTAACTTTTTATGAAAATAATATGCTTATTACAGAATTTTAGCAAAAGAAGAAAATATAAAAATCATCTATCACACAGAGAACTGATATATTAATATATCTAACCTTGTGATTTATACAAACTTATTATCTGATGTTCTCACCTGACCTCCTTTTTCTGTTAATCAAATGCAGATGAAGTAGCTAATTGTTTCACAATTTAGTAGACATTAATAATCATAGTATTGGTAACCACTGACATTTATTTGGCATTGTCTGTGTATCATACAGGCACTGGACTAAGCATATGTTTTAACCATATTTTTTAATGTTCAGAAGTTTGTCCAACACAAAAAAATTGCCTGCAGTTTTATGATTATTAGTTTCATTGAGCTAATAGTGATGATCAGTTAGGTGTAGTGTTCTTTTCTTGCTGTACCACGAATTAAAAATCTTGAAGACTCCTAATAAAATTGAGGCTCATGGGGAGATTACTTCTTAGAAGATAATCTAATATTTTACAAACTTATGACGATCAAGTAAGAGACTATGTAAATAGTATTTTGAGAAGTTGTGAATTTGTCATGGCTGTGCTATCTAGGAGAAAGAATATGTAGAAGATAACATTTTGTCTATGTAATGTTTAAGCATGTGAATATTAGAGTAACATAGTACTTATAAGACTTATGAGTAAGATCCCATTTTTTTAAATCACATATGCTAAAAACATTGACATATACAGTAAATGTGTACTGCATTACTAAATATCAACATTAATTATTAATCTGGGAAAGAATGTGTTGGAAAGAGTTTCAGTGTGATTAAACTAAATGTAAATGGTTTGTATCTGAAAGGTGACCGGCAAGAGTCAGTATCTTCTGGGCGGTATGACCTAACCAGTTTTACAGCTCATCAATTATTGCTGCTTGCTTTTTGCATAACACCCTAGAATGCTTATCATTTAAGGGAGAATAAAACAGTACACTGCAATAATACATTGTATGTTGGCTTTGCCTGTCACTCTTTGAAACAAGTTTAAAATAAATTGCTGCAGTTGCTTCTCCATTAGATTCACTGCATTAATGCTACCCACAGTGTCAACCAATATATGTAGCTCTAAAGTTCAATTGGATAAATAATGAATATTGAACACGGGTGGAGGAAATGAGCTTCTCTTAGATACTTTTGAAATTGTGAAGTCCACATATTTTAGGCATGTTTGCTTTTCTGCTTCTATCACTAGTAAAATTGCATCTTTGTGTGAGTTTTTTTCTGTTTTGTGTTTTGTGTTTTGGAGTTTTTTTTCCTATACAATTCTTGAGTGTTGGTTTATTCTATCCTGTTTTAAGTAAACTAAAGACTAGTTTGGACACCTTATGTAGCATCTTACCAGAAAGTCAAAGCTTTAAAAAAAAATTATAAAATTATTGAAAAAATAAAGATCTTCAAATTTATTTCAAATATTGGGATGCTCTTTACACATCACTGGCATCACTTCTTTTTCTACACTGCTCCTGGTTTTTATCTTTAATTCTGAAGTATCACTATTTCACACTGTAAGAAAACTCAGATATAACAATTAATATAACTAATATTGGTATCTTAAATTGATCTAGGAACGAAGAGCTCTAGAAAGAAGAATATCTGAAATGGAAGAAGAGCTCAAAGTAAGTAGACCATGCTATTTATTAGAGATAGAGCTCTTTTGAATTTAAATGTCATGCTATCATAGATACTCAATTTGTGAATTACCTATATCATGTTTTTTGTCTTTCCTAAATTCTGGTATTAGTGAGCTACAGGAGGATTTAAAACTCAAATCATTTTGATAATCAATTTGTATAGCACTTTTGATATTCGGGTTTTTAAAAAAATTTTGATAATATTTATTCAGTTTTCTGTATACCTATGTTTCTTGGAGAATAAATAAATGGTAGAGGGAAGTAATAAAAGATAAAATGCTGTTTAAATTTTAGAGGGGGTGGGCAGGCAGAGGTATATTTTATCAAACTGTTACCTGTGGAAGTAATTATTTATTTTGAATATTAAACTCTCTGCAGGAGGGTGGGAGAAAGCACAGCTGATTGTGACCTGTTATCACATTATGAATTAATGAACTAATGTACAGGAAATTGTGTCCACAGAATTAGATTTTCAAGATTTAAATATTTTATTGGATTATTTAGGTTGTTGCTAGACCATTATTATTGAATTACTGGACACTGGAGACAAATCTTTTGGATTTTGTTTTTTATATATTTAGTTTGACATAGATTTTCAGAAAACATTGTTTACCTTTCTAAATCTGGTGGAATATTGGTTTTAGACTCACTAACTTTTTTCTTTTAATATTCATTACCTGTGATTCCTTATGTTCTTGTACTCTTTTCCATTTCTTATTTTTCATTCTTATTTCTTTATGTTCTAATTCCTGCAGAACCTGCACCAAATAAAGCAAATTCAAACTCTGAGAGAGTTAAATGAGCGACTGCTGACTGAGAATAGGGCCTTGACAAGAGTGATAGCCAAACGCTCAGGGTTCTGTAGGCAACTTCAGTCTGTGAACCTATAACCTATAGTTTCATCATTTCTTCTTGGTAGAGCCAGGCAGGTGTTTTTGTATTAGTAAGTGTGTTTTTGTAAAAGCTCACTTTTACAAATTAATGCCATTATGTCTGGAGCTTATCATGTAACTGTTTAATTATGCATGGCTTCTCAGAATGTTAGAAAATATCACTAATTGTATATTGCAGCTGATAAGCTACAGTAAAACTAGGGGACAATTCAGGAATTTAAAGACTTGTCTGCACTTCGTAAAGCTTCTATACATTTTTTGGTCTAAAAAGTATTATTGGACTCAAAATATGACTAAAATTTATAGTCCCTGACTAGAAAGAAAATGGAACATAAATAGTATAACATTTTACATATGATTAATATATTTTGAAAAGCTAAAGATTAAGCCTACTTTGTTTTTTAAAATAATGTCATTTTCAGTCAGAACCATCTTAGTTTATATTTATTTAGTTCTGTTATAAAGCTTAATATGTAAGCTTCCAATTACTATAATTTATATCTAAACATTCTGAGCACAAATAAGAATTGGTTTCATATAAAATTAGACTCCCTAGACTATCTAGTAAAACTGAGGAAAGAGTACTAAGTATCTTGGAAATTATGGAAAAAATTTAATGTCCAAAATGTAAACAATTCCATTTCCTAGTCAACTTTACATATAATTTTAATAATTCATAGTAGAAAATTCATTTAATTTACAATAGTTCCATCCCCTGCTTCAATTTGTCTATCAAACTACAGAAAAATAAATTGCTGTTTTAAAATATGAGGGTGTTTTTCTGTTTGCTTCAAACACTTTACTTTTTTGCGTGAATTTTGTATTTAAATGTTGTGCATTTACTACGTAAAGTTTAATTCTTTTCTAATAATAGTAATAATTACCATTCAATGAGCACCTGTCTTGAATCAGACATTGTCCTAGGGCACTTAATCTTAGATCCAGTAGGTGAAACCTTTAAGGAATTTTGATAAATAAGAACAAGTCTAACTCCCTCAAAACTTTCCTAGATAGTCTGCTTTTCTTGTGGAACAATAGTAGTATGATTATGAGTCTTGCTTAAAGCAAAAGGCTTTGGTTTAGGTGTTGAGAGGAACTCTTAAAAGAACTCCTTTTAAAAGCCTACCCTAACAAAAAACAGGCTTCATTTTCTTGGCTGCTCTAATACGGTGTGCTTCTGAGTCATAAAAGCAAACAATTTAGTAAATTTCTGTGAATAACTTTGAGAGAATAAACTTTATATTCCGTCGTTTATTAAACTAATTAGCTTTATAAATCGGGATTTTTTTTCCTTCTTTGTGATATATTTTAGATATTAGAAATATGTAACTGGCAAAAGCTTGAAACACGTGTTTTGTGTTGTAATTAAAACATTTGTTAATTAAAGTGTTCTTTTTATTGAAGTCAAACTTTTCCTTCTCTTTTTCTTCTCATAGATGTTACCAGACCTAAAAGCAGACAACCAGAGACTAAAGGATGAAAATGGGGCCTTGATCAGAGTTATAAGCAAACTTTCCAAATAAAAAACAAACTAACAACGCAGCAAGAATTGCACATGTTAGTAACCCAGTGGACCATAATTGGCAGTCACTGGAAGCCTGGGAAGAATCCTTTGGAGACTGTCATTTTTGGATATCCTGCCAAATGCCCTCTTATCTAGGATTTTTGTTTTAAGTTTCTGGGGTTTTCTTTTGTTGGTTTTTTTTTTTTTTTAATCAAGACCATTGTTTCATGTTAATGCAGCTGCTGAGAAGTTTTTTGGGGGGGTTGGATTTTTTTTTTTAATGACTGAAAACTTGTTTACAGCTCCAGCATATAAGGAAAGTGTTCAAGGCCAGATATGCCTCAGATATTTAACCAGTAAGCCTTAGTTGTACATAAATACTTTTCTGTCAACAAAAACTTTCAGCTCTCACAGAAGACAGTTATTCAACATTTTTCAATGTGCCACGTTTCCAGTTTCTCAATATTTAATTTTTTTGCTTTATGTCTAAGTTTGGGTTTGTATTTTTTCCTTCTAACTCTTCATGTGGCAGTCTTCTATGTTTTCACAGCTTTCTCATTCATGGAAAGAAATACTTGCCCGTTTGAGATTATTGTCATGTATTAGACTAATGTGTTGTCTCCCACCTGGAACTGAATTGCTTGGTGGAACATTTGCTTTCACTGTTTGTGCAATATGCATTTATTTCTTATATGAATGCTTTAAAGTCAATTGAGATTAGATCTTTTAAGTCCTATTTTCTGCCGTCATTGGTCACTTTTTTTGTTTTTGTTTTTTATTGTAGTATGTTAGATTCTGTAATCTTCACATTCATTTTAGCAGGTACTGAGTGATGCTGTAAATATAAATAAGTGTATTGTTTTGATTTTTAGAACACCACATGGCATGCTTGACTATTATTTCAAATGTCTGTTAATGCAAAGTAGGCTACTCCATGATAGTGTTAAAAACAAAATGTGCTAACAATGTGATATAAAGACTTAAAGTTACACATCATGTGGAGCCCTATCTTTACAAAAGTTTTCTACTGTAAAGTGCTTTTATTGTTATTTTCAGTTTTCATTTGATGTATTCAACCATAATTAAAATTGCATAAGATAATTGCTTCACATTTCACACACCTATATTTATCTGAGTACTGTCTAGAACTGTTGTGCTAGCCAAAGTAATGCTATGAAATCATTTGTAGATGTAATCCATGAGTTAATGTTAAATGCACTGTTATTGCCATGTGAAGAGGCATTGACTTTGATACCACCATCATGTTCAGACCATTTTATACATTTCAGTGGCCTTTTTTTAAGGGGGGGGAGCAAAACCAACTGCATAGTGAAGATGGCTTTTATTTGGACATATAGCTTTTATATTTTCATTAAATCATGCAAAAAATATTACATCTTTCTGGCACATAACTGTCTCCTTAACCACTGAACAGTTCAGCCATTTGAATAAATTGTACATTGTAAAGCTTATAGTAGCTAATTGTATTATCGAGTGTATTGTAATACTATATTAAATGTGAATTTGTACCCCTTCATTTTAAAAGGTCATTGTGTTCTACTGCCTATTTTAGATTACTTTGGGGTTGGGAAAGGGTGTTTTGGTAAAGCAGGATTTTAAGTCCTCTCTCTCGATGGTTTTATGAAGATATAAGGTTATGCTCTTACTACCAAGCTCAGGATTCTTGATTTTAAAGGTACAAGGATAGTTGTGGAATTTTATTTTTGGTTATATTTGAATTGTATGAATGGTGGGTCTGAATATAGAGAATTTCCAAGGTCTAATGTGGAGGTAAAATATACAGATAATTGATCAGTTTGAGTGACTGCAACATGTTCTGGTTGCACAACAGTTAGGCATGCTATGGTTTATATTTGTGAAGTTTGAATGCCTGTGAAGAATGATTAAATACATGTTTCTAATATTTTAGTGTTTTGTATTTAGGTTATTTATTCTTTGTATCTAAAATTGAACAGCTACTGTGCTATATTGATTTTATTGGTAGTATTGAGCAGACCTTGTTTCTGCATGAAACTACTTGCAAAACCCACTATTTTGGAAATAAAAATGTATTTTGACATATACAAATAAAATGAATAAAACTATTTTAAATGTGTGAACTTTTAATGAAAGCATTTTAAATTTTGTTCTGAGATATTTAAATTCTGCATGGGTATTTTTTTCACTAATTGCTTTACTTGGATATCAATTTGAATAATTTTTGAAATTGTAATATTGTGATAATTTGCACAGCAATGTACGTGCACATCTGTAAATGCAATCTTAATTGCCATATTCAATCTGTGTACCAATTTGGACAAATGTTTTATATTTTACATAAAGCTGTCTGTATGCAGAATCTGTGAACTAGTTTTTTATGATAATAAGTGGGTAAAAAGTAATGGTAACAGTGAGTTTCAAGATAGTTGCTCTGTAGCCAGATTTCATTTCCATAAACATTTTGCAGTTTTTAAAAATTAAACCTGTGCTTTTTTTCTTAGGTGCAAATAGATTCCTTATACACATGGAGGTAATATTCCATTAAAATAAAATTTTTATTTTTTAATATTAGATCATTCTTCAAAATAGATTTGTCCAAGGTGCAATCTACTAACACATCCATAGTCATTAAAAGGCACTTTTGAGTTTTGATTTTGGCATTCTAATAGAAGACATCTAGCAAGTCTGTATTTATTTATATTATTGAATTCTTTTTATTCCTATTTCTAGTACTTTTGCCATTTATGCTTACAGAATTATCAGTGTTACTGTTATTTGTCTTGTGTTGAAGAAGACATTTCTTATGAAAATGTTTGAAAACTAAATGAAAATTAGCTGTGGAACTATCACGGAGACAGTTCATCCGAAAAAGGAAAGTAGGTATTTGGCTACTTTATTCATTGCCTAAAAGTTTATTACCACCTAGTCTTTCCTGGCTTATCTCAAATAATCATGACTCCCAGTGCTAGCAAACACTGACTCAGTCACACGAAGAAAATATCCAGAGGGCCAAATTCTTCTCTAAAGTAGGATGATATTTTCCGTGGGACATAAATAACTTATTTCTATCATCATAAGCGGAATACAGAGCAAATTCCACTTACAATTTTTAACTATGCATATCTTGCTAATGAAAACCTCAGTCGTCAAAATGAAAACTGAGTTAATCTTTGATGTTCAATGTTTTGTATTGTGTGTGTGGTCTTTGTGTGTCTTGAGTATTCATGTTCAGCAAAGGTAATATACACATAAATACTGCTGTCCAAAAAGTATTGAGTTTAGAATGAAGTATTATTTGTTTTCTTATTATATATCTCTCTTGATACTAAATCTCTCTCTTTGAATTTCATTTTGGAAAGCCTCTCTGTGAGTAATAACTACATAATCCACAGAATACTCTTTTTTTTTTTTTTTTTACATAAGTAACAAAGAGTCATATGAATTTCCCATGTCTACAAAATAGCCAGGTTGCAAGTACTCAATTAAAATAAAAATATAGGAGCAAGAAATATAGTGTTCTATTTCTATAATAAAGTAACAACGGAATCTATTAAATACATAACTTATCTGTAATTTGGATTTTTATTAATTTTCCTGTAGTTGACTAGAAATGAGAACTTTTTTGAGGCAGGCTTTCTCAAAATGTCACTGCTTAAATTCCAATAAATACTTGGGTCACAGAATTAACTGAATTTTTATTTTTAAAAAGCTGGAATTGGAGGAAGAGGTTGGACATGTACTTGGTGCTTATAGATCTGGGAGAACAGTAATGGGGAAAAGATGAGATTTACCTTCTCTTCCCTTTTTTATTGCTTTGTTTTAATACAAGTCTGTTTCAGTAGCTTATCTCATTGTAAATAAGAGTATATCTCCATTTTACAGATGAGAAAATTGAGATTTATGGATTATGAATTAGGTCAGCTCCTAAATCCTGGTACAATGCATAGCTCTTACCAAAATTTAACTGGTTATTACTATTTTTCCCAACTCGAAATCTGAGGCTTTTTATGTATACTATTTAGTTTCATAGTTTATCTACATGAAATTATGTAAAATATTTATGAATCCATTTTATATTATAGGTTTAGGCTGAAGATACTTGATGATCTTTGAAGATGACAGAAGTTTATAAGAGATTTTACAAGTATGCATGAAAAAGAAATTCCTTTTGCATTCTTCAGAAATGCATTTTTTAAAGCTGGTAATTGGGGGCTGCAGCAGTGGCTTGGGTTTGGAACAGTGGCTCAGCAGTTACTGCACTTGCCTGGCATGTGCAAGGACACAGGTTCAAAGCCCAGCACTACATACACAACTAATTGTTGGAGCAATGAAAGCCACATGATAAACTAAATAAAACTGATTCTTTCTCTCTCGGTGTTCCTCTCTTTAAAAACAAACAAACCAAAAACCCTGGTAATTGGAGCGTGATTCCCAAGAACATTTTTTTTTAATTCCCTAGTAAGACAAGCAGTATTGATCGTGTTATAGTTTTAGCAGATTTTTCTCTCCCAGTGAAAATATAGAATATAATATATATATAATGAAATTACATTTCTGTAAATTCATTAATATAGGCTCCTTCACAAAAAGTACTCAAAATAGTCCTAAGCCAGTATCATGACAGTTACATGACTCCCTTACTTGTTAATGCACAGTTCTTAGGTTGCAATCAGAGCGTTCTTGAACGTATGTACCTGACCTGCACTTTTATAATAGTAAAAGTACATTACTTATGCTCTGGTATACTGGTTTTTCTGAGTGAATATGTATGAGGCTGAATTTTAAGTGTGCTATTAATTTCCTCAACAATGAAAAAATCAAATACAAGTACAGGTTGCCACACAAAAATGAGATTACCTCACAAAGTGTCGTAGTATTCTTAAATAATTTACAATTTTGCCTATAAGTATTTTTATAATTTCTAAAAATTAAAGCATTTAAACCAGGTCAAAATGTGATGTTCCTAAAATACCTTGCAAAATTAATCCCAGTGACTTGGGAGGCAGTGCGAGAGGATCACAGGTTCAAGGCCAGCCTGGGCAACTTAATGAGAGCCTATCTCAGAATAAAAATAAAAAGGACTAGAAATGTGGCTCAGTGGTAGAGCACCCATGGGTGGAATCCCCAGTACTACTAAAGAATAAAAAATACCAGTATCAGTTTATAAACCTTTGACCTGGTGAACCTTTTAATTCAGTCAAATCTAGAAGGAAAATCCTAGCTTCATTTGATAAAAGTGAATAATGTTAAGCATGTTATAGAAATAAAATATCTAATAGTATTATTTCTGCTTTAAATATATAAAGGCAATTTTTTTAAATAATTTACTCAGTTACTATAAACATCTAATTTTTTGCCCTGAAACCAGTAAGAGAGAAAGGTACAAGAGGTGGATTTCAGAGGACTTTGAACCATTGGAAAGAAGGAGAAAGTATACCTCTGTAACTTTGCTGCCACATCTATTCTAAAGGATTCCAGGGACACTGACCTGCTACTCATGTGAGTTTAATCTGTTTATGAACTCCATTTGCTCTTACCAGTGGAAAAGTGAATGGGCATTTATAGGTATCATGTACAAAATGTATTTGCTTGGCAGAGACAGGTGGTGTGGACTCATAGAATAGAAATTATGCTGTGTAGTATGTCCTGCTTTAATTTAAAATTACAGTTGTTGAAATATCAGGATTATCTCTATTTTTGGATGCCTTTGGAGTTTGCATATTGGTTATCAATGTTCTAAGATCATCTGGGTTATTAGCCTTCAAGTCAGATTAGTCTTTTTACATAATGGTTGATTGCACAAGAGTTTTTAATCTGTGATTTAATCTTTTGTCTAAAACTTAAATCCTGCCTTATTCCATTCATGCCATACTGCGTTTCCTATATCTAGTACTTGCTTTACTGAAACCAGTAGATGGAAAGCCAAAAGGAAAGACAGCCAAATTTTAGCATAGTTTTTGTACCAACCCTACACATATCTTGTATTTCTGCTCTTAAAAAAATATTTCTTTTGGTATGAGCTCCTGCGAAGGACAGGGTCTCGTTTGTCTTTGTTCCCAGTGCTCAGCACAGTGCCTGGCACATAGTTGGCATTCACTGGATTTAAAGCCATTAAATAAAATCAGTCTGAGCTAGAAGTATAGCTCAGTAGTACAGTGCTTAACTAATATGCATGAGCCCTGGGTTCAGTCCCCAGGACTACAATCAATCAATCAATAAACAGACATGATTCTTTCAGACTTTGTCTCAGTGATTCCATAAGTTCTTATTAGCATTTACATGACAAATATCTGAAAGCAAAACAGGCAAAAATAAAATCCTTACTTTATGGAATTTACATTCAGATGGCAAAAAGATTGAAAATAAAGTTATAAATTAATTTAGAAGATGCTAGGAATTACGTGAAAGTAGTCAGAAAGCTTCAGGAAAGGCTGGGCAAAAATTATATGGAACAAGAAGTAGAATAATAGGAGAGAAAGAGGCAAAAAAATTGCTAGATTAGGGCATTCACTTATTGACCATGCAGCATATGCTAGACTTGCTTCCTCAAAAACCTTTTCTATCACTGTTTCCCAAGAAGAATTTATAGGTCTTTGTGGTTAAAAGCCACAAAACTGTGAAATTGTTTTATATAAATGAGAATTGAATTATAAATTGTGAATTGGGGAAAATATGTAGAAAACCTGGGCTAAGTCTCCTAGTAGAAACTTAATCAAATGGCTGGACATGGAGTGCATGTCCATAATCCCAGCCACTAGGGAGGCTGAAGCAGCAGGATCGCAAGCTCAAAGCCAGCCTCAGCAACTTAGCGAGGCCCTAAGCAATTTAGACCCTGTCTCAAAATAACAAAATAAAAAGTGCTGGGGTTGTGGATCAGTGGTTAAGTACCTCTGGGTTCAATCCCTGGTACCAAAAAAGAAAAGAAAGAAAGAAACTTACTTATGTAAAACATAACCTAAGAGTCCTAGGAATCAAGTCAGAAATCAAAAGCTGAGTTCTTATAAGTGTCATTAAAGTATAAAAGAAATTCATCAGTTATTGGAGCAAAATACTTAAGATCAGTTTTAGAAAATAATGTCATTGGTGTTACCATTGGTCATTTCGTAATACATTTTTGTAGCATTTATGTTCAAATAATTTCACATGAATTTTAGGTAATTTCTCATCTAGCTAGTGGAGGAAACTTTTGTCTATGAATAACAACCCCGAAGAAATACTGACTTATTACTCCAATATCCAATATGTAAAATCCCAGGATGAGCCTTTTTCATCCCTTGAGCTAATCCCCTTTTCCATGTAGATAGAATACTGACTGGTCAGTCCTCATTCCTGTTT
Source organism: Aplodontia rufa (assembly GCA_004027875.1). Taxonomy (NCBI): domain Eukaryota; kingdom Metazoa; phylum Chordata; class Mammalia; order Rodentia; family Aplodontiidae; genus Aplodontia; species Aplodontia rufa. The sequence goes on from PVKS010000964.1 coordinate 156,297, forward strand.
ACCATTCACTCTTGTCAAGGGTGAATTAAAGTTCCTTGGTTAACTCATTACCAGGAGATAAGAGACTAAAAGAGGAATAATCTCTTCCAAAAAAAAAAAAAAAAGCAGCTATGGCCAGAAGAACAAAGGGCAAGCAAAAGCTAGCTGACAAGAACATAAAAAGAATTTTAAACCTTGAAATGCTGAATTTTAAACCTTGAAATACAAATATGGTCATCACATCACTTTTTAGGAATTAAGTTGAAAATTTAATCAAAATCCAGTGAAAGCTGGCTTGAGTTATCCATCCAAACACTGAATGTTTCTATATATGAGGACTATTCTAGGCGCTAAGGATAAAGCAATAAACAAAACTCAACCACAATGAAGTTTATATGTTACTGAATGGAGATAGGAAAACTAAATACAGGCAAAATTAAAAGTTCTTAGAGAAAAAGCAGGATAATTTTGGCAAAAAACAGGTTAGACAGAAGGGTTTCAATTTTAAATAGGATGATGAAGCAGGGAGGCATCACTGCATTGACAGAAGGAAATGATAGTGTGATCCATCAAGATATTCAGGAAAGAGCGTTTCAAGTTCATCCTGTGTGGAATAGCAAGATGGTCATGACGAGCCAAGGGAACAAGAATAAGTCATTACTGAAGCTTCATCTCAAACTGGAAGCCACTTGAAGGTGTTGAAAGAATTATATAACCTGTCTGGATTTTAAAGGATCTCCCTTAGACCACTTAGGGGACTCTTACCTAAAATCCACATGGAAGATAATGTCTGGGGCTAAGGAGATAATGGTGAATGTGATGAGAAGGGGCAGTATTCTAAATTTATTTTGGAGCTAAAAACCGCAGGATGGATTGGATTAGAAGTATGAGAAAAGATTTTGGCACTAGCAACTGGAAAGGTTGAATTGCATTAAATTTAGAGAATACAGCACAGCAAGTCTGTAATAGAAATATGAAGTAAAGGTTTGAGCAGGTTGAGTTTGAGATGCTTCTTAGTTTTCATATTTGTTAAATACCCAAGTCATGATTGAGTTTAGAAGTCCAAGCTGGGGTTAGAAATTTGAGAGCCTGAGCATATATATATGCATGACATACCCCTAAGGGATTAGTTTCAACTAAGAATAAAAGTTTTTTAAGAGAAAAAATCAATTTTATTCATTTTTTTCATCTGGTTTTTGTTTTTTCAACACAATTGTGTATGTGGTGCTGAAATTGAGCCTGGGTCCTTGCACATGCCAGGCAAGTGTCCCAACCTCTGAGCCACTACTCAGCCCTCTCCCAATGTTTAAATGCCAAGAAATACTGAAGGCTAGCCTATAAGATAGGAGAAAACATGAAGACTGATATCCTGGATAGTGAAGAAAATATTTCCAGGAAGCAATGATTGTTGCTCAAACATTGGATATAGCAATGCTGTCCTTGACAAGAGCATTTGCAGTACAGTTGTGGTTGTAAAATCCTGTTTTGTTGAGGATGAGAGAAAATAATTGAATTTAGCATGGATGATTTTCAAAGTTGTGCTACAAGAGACACCAAGATCCTAAAGAAAAGAGAAACTCGATGTCAAATGAGCCCAGTGTCAGCACCACTTTTCCCAAAGGCATTTGCCAATTTCAGGTTATAACTAGTGGTCCATAGACTGATAAACTAAGCCAGATATGTCATCATTCACAGAACAGGGGAATCAAAACTTAGTAGTTTACGGTCTGCCTGAGGGGAGGAGCTACTTTAAACTCCCCAGTCTTCTAATTTGGATCTTGAAGGGGTCCTCAGCCTGAAATAAGCCAACTTAATTCTGAAATTAGCTCTATCCTGAACAAGATGAAGATGGTCTATTCTTACCTCCCTGCCAGAAGAGAAGTATATTTTTTCTAGAAGAAAATAGCATCCAGAGCCAAATTGTTATTTTTGTGTACAATGTCCACCATTTAGTCAAAAAATTATGAGACACACAGGAGAAAGACCAAATGACCATAAAAACAGGAGGAAAAAATAGAAACAGACCCATAGGATTGAACCCAGGAACTCAAGGACTGAACAACATCCCCAGTCTTTTTATTTTTATTTTGACACAGGGTGTCTCCAAGTTGCTTAAGGACTTGCTAAATTGCTGAAACTGGCTTTGAACTTACAAACCTTCTGCCTCAGCCTTCTGAGCTGCTGGGGTAATATTACAGGCATGTGCCACTGAGCCTGGCAGAAATTCCATTTTTTAAATTGCCTTTATCAAAGTTCAATCAGGAAGCAGAACCAGCATGAGTATAACGGAATAAGGAATTTATTGTAGCAATAATACTTCGTACCATTGTGAGAGAAACTAAACATGTAGAATCTGAAAAGACAAGTTGGTAGATCAGAGAATAGTCATAAACCAATCTTTTTTTCCCTTTTCTTTTTAGAGTGAAGGAGAGACGGAGAATCGATTATATTTATTTTTTCATCTGGCCTTTGCTTTACCAACACTTAGTTGTGTCTGTGGTGCTGGGGTTCAAACCCAGGTCCTCACACATGCCAGGCAAGCATTCCAACCACTGACTCACCACTCTAGCTCCTAAAACAGTCCTTTTAAAGCACTGATAGGGTTGGCCAAACTCATCAGAAAGAGAGAAGCCAAGCATATCCGTCCGCTGGAATAGAACTTAAAAGTGCTAGATAAATTGTATGGAATGTATTGCCTTCTTTGTCTGAAGGTGAGCCTGGGAGTATTGTTGGTCACCAACTTCTATAGTTAGGAAAAAAAGCTTGACATGGAGCATGGAAAACTGAGAACAGATTGGAATCTACCAGCTCTACTGCATGTACTATTTTACTTTTGCCTTCCAAATCTCATACATATTTTTCTCTTGGCCAGTTCTAATCCAGAAGTAAAGAGAGACAGGATTCTTTGAAATGTAGACCCAACCTGACAAATTTAACACAGTATACATCTATTTCAGAAGTAGACTTTAAAAAAGAATAACTGCAATTCATAGTGAACTAAAAAATAAAAAACCTAAATGGTTTCCATGGTGAAGCCTACCAAAAATTAAGAATAACACAAATGCAAAAATGAGGAGAGTGCATGTCCAATTTATTTTGTGAGGTCAGTGCAACCGTAATCTCAAAACCTAATGAAGACATTATAAGAAAATCTCAAATCATGCCTCATGAATGCAAAAATCTTTAGTTCCATTACCAAGTCAATCAGTATATTAAAATGATAAATCATCATAATGAAATGTGGTTTATATCAGCCTTGAAAGATTGATTTAACATTTAAAAAATTAACAGCTGCCAGGAATGGTGTCACACAGCAGCTCAGGAAACTAAGGCAGGATGATGGCAAGTTAGATCCCAGCCTCAGCAACTTAGCAAGACCCTCTCAAAATAAAAAATAAAAAGTACTGTAGATATTGCTCAGTGGTAAAGTATCTCTGGCTTTAATCCCCAGTACCAAAAAAATAAATAAAAACCAAAATGCATCATTTTAACATAGTAAAGGAAGAAAAATGTGATCATTTCAATAAATAACAAAAAACATTTAACAAAATATGATAATTGTTCGTAATTAAAAGTTTCCAGCAAACTAGAAATATAAGAAAACTGGATGATAAAGGCATCTAATAAAAGCCTACAGCCAACATAATCCAAAATATTTTCTAAGAAAGAAAACTGGATGTCCCTCTTAGTCATCCCTTTCCTATTCCATTCAACATTTTGTTGATAGTCCTTGCTATTGTATTATGGAAAAACAAAAGGCATGCACATTCAAAAGAAAAAAAGTATTTGCAGATGATGTATTGCTTGCATAAAAATCCTATTAGAGGTAATAATTTAGCAACATCTCAGGATAT